>CM067070.1:255000-304277 GCA_033980235.1 Diadema setosum
GTGTGGGAGGAGAAATGCCCCTTATCTACACCCTCGTGTGCTTGCTTTTTCTGTTTGAATTGCTTAACAGACAGCGTTCGTGATATTTATTCTTCGTAAAATCAATGAGTTTATTCAAATAATACCATTTTATAGGCGAATTGTTCATTGTAATCTACATCAAGATATTCTGCTATCTTAAACAAGTGGGACTGTTTCAAGTCGATAAAACACCCAAACATGCCTAAAATTGCACCATTTACAACATTAAAATGCAAAAAGTTCTCACCGTGGGAGGGGGAACATCTCTCGGGATCGGTGGCGTTCATGACATTCAGTGAATTAATACAAGAATTTTATTCAAATGATACCATTTAAGGCAGATTGCTCAATAATAATCGACATCAAAATATTCTGCTACAATGAACAAGTGTTACTGTTTCAAGTCGATAAAACACGTAAAAAATGCATAAATTGCACCATTTACAACATCAAAATGCAAAAAAGTTCGCACCATATTAAGTGTAAGAATTAACACAAGAATTTTATCTAAATAATACCATTTCATAGCCAAATGGTTTAACAATAATCGACATCGAAATATATCGCTACCTTAAACAAGTGGGACTGTTTCAAGTCGACAAACGCGCAAAATCATGCATCAAATTGCACCATGTACTTACCATGCTTAGAACATCAAAATGCAAAAAGTTCTCACCCCCTCCCACACTCCCTCCACCCCCCCCCCCCCTCCTCCCGCGCTCGCTCCGCTCGCTCGGGCTCAGTCGCTTTCATGATATTCAATGTTAGAATCAATGCAAGAAGTTTATTTAAATGATACTATTTTATACCGAAATTTATTGTATAATGATTATCGACATCAAAATGTATTGCTACCTTAAACAAGGGAAACTGTTTCAAGTCGACAAAACGCGCAAAACCATGCATTAAATTGCACCATGTACAACATCAAAATGCAAAAAGTTCTCACTGTGGGAGGGGGAAACTCTCCTCCCCAGCCCCACCCCCTCTCGCTCGCTCCGCTCGCTCGGGCTCGGTCGCGTTCGTGATCTTCAGTGTAAGAATTAATACAAGAAGTTTATTTAAATGATACCATTTTATAGGCAAAATTGTTCGATAATAATCTTGATAAAATGTACTGCTACCTTAAACATGTGGGACTGTTTGAAGTCGATAAAAAATGCATCAAATTGCACCATTTACAACATCAATATGCAAAAAAAGTTCTGACTGTGGGAGGTCGCTCCCTCACATCTAACCTCTACCCCTAAGATCAAATCCTGGCTACGCCGGTGATAGGCCCCACTATTTAGTAGGCCTTCACAGTGATGTCGCACAGGTGGAGCAAGAGCTAATACTCGTAGTCATTCCATTATCTATGAATATTTCTTTTTCCTACTTGTTTTTGATAGAAAAAAATCCAAATTTTAACCAAAAGTGTGCACCAGATCGCTGAATTTCAGGTCTGAAAATGCAAAATCTTCCTCGTGTGGGAGGGGGATACTTGAGATATGGCACACCGTCATGTGACTATCAGTGAGCAAAATATACATTTATTAAATGTTGATCAATACGTTGCCATGGTAACGATATTTTTTCCCCCAATGAATAACATACAAAATAACTGCTGGTTGAACTCACTCAGTGATCAGGTGTGGGCATTAATCACATTGAGTGATAGTTATAATTTGTTTTTATAAGATTATGCTGTTGTTCCTTCCTCCAAGTTTCTAACAATCCGTAAGGCCAGACCTTTCTTTGAAAGACGAGTGAAATAAAAGAATTCGGGAAAGTAAATACTCGGACCTCGTTCTAAAAACCCTCCCACATCGGAATTGTTATATGACGGTGTATAAGTGCAATAACAAGTTAAAAGAATTCAAAAGAACGGAAGATTTAGATTCTTCTAGAGCGTGTAAGGTATCCCTAGGTTATCAAATCAAGGCATTTATAACATTTCTTTTTACAATATTCAACTTTTATGAATATATCTCAACTTTTAGGGAAATCCAATCAATGGAAGAAGATAAGGGAATATAAATAGCCTACACAATGAATTCCTCATGATATTGTATCTCAAATATCATTTATCTAAAATTGATATGCATGACAAGTCATTATACATATACATTATTATGATAATCTTGGCGTGAAGGACGGACGGTATATTGTTGTAGCGTTCGTTCACTTTAATGTCTTTAATGCCAATGGCAATTAAGCTTTCAACCTTTTGATAGGTCTTCTTCAAGACTTTGGAAATCAACATACAGTACTGTTTACATAACAAAAAGCAACCAAATTGAACAAAATCACAGCAAAGCAAAAAAGAGCCACATGACATACCGATTAATTAACATGCACCCCGCGCCAGAACAGCAAGATGGCATGAAAACACATCATGACCATTCCGTGGTAATTGCAATGAAAACCATAATTAAAAGTTGGGTAGGCCTATACATAAAACAACAAGATTAAAGTTACTGTAACGGCATGAAAGCGCTGAAACAAATTAATAACCTCAAGTGGGTAGATCCAGGAATTCTGTCGGGGGAGGGGGGCGCAAATAATATTTCTGGTGCTACCTCCGGATTTCATTTCATTATTACTTTCTTTTTATTTCTTTTGTTTTTAAGAAACAAAATAAGGGGGTAGGGGGCGTGCGCCGGTTGCGCCCCCGTCTGGATCCGCCACAAAGGCGCTTGGAAAGTGGAAAGTTTTAGTCTTGGTTTCTGTAGAGTGAGTGGAAGGAAATATGATGCAGACAGAGGGTGTGCATGGCGTGGACATTTTTTACTAAGTAAAACTGTCCACACCACTCCGTATTATAGCACAGTGTGAATTCAGTTATTATTTTGAACGTTGGAGGCGCGAAAATTGAGTGTTATAAAGAACCTTAGAAATAATTGTTATTATTCTCTAGACCACAGTCAATATTTCTTACATTGAGCTTATGTGTTTGCACTCATTGGTAAACGCAATACACGCACCACACCCAAAACACTCACACAGACGTATATACACATTATGCATATGTTACGACCTGCGTAGTTACTTTAAATACGCACATACATGAATAATAGTATGCCAATTACAAAAGTGAATAGCCTTAATTATAGTATGTCTAATCATGTTGGGCCTGCTCATTGATTACAATATATGCCTACAAATCTACTCATAAACAGTAAAAAGATGATACGCATTATGAAGCCTCTTCACCTTAGCATTCCGAATTAATGTATATGAGTACACAATGATTATAAGATTACATAACAAATTGTTGTGGGGTCATTAGCCCAATTAAATTAGAAGAAATGAAATTGATCAAAGGCCTGATAGCACATGTGGGGTAACAGTGAAAACTATGTGCGCCATATTTTTAAAGCACATGTGTGTAATTATCCATAACTAAAAGAAGCTGATTATCCTCTTTTTTTATGCAGTATCACAAGACAAAAAGCATAAATAAAAACTCGTCTTTTCTATCTGTATTCTTAAACGATACACTATGAATTGGAGCCTGGAAAACATGTAGCTTTTAAATTCGTTCTAAACCAGAGGCACATCTTTTTCTTCTTTTTCTCCGTTTTGTTCCTTTTTGTGTGTTGATTAAGAAATGGTGTGGTTTTTAATTTTAGTTAAGAATCTTTGAGAGGAATGACAAATACTCATATACAAGTTCCAGATTTCAGGTCATAGTCTTTTATCTTGTTTTTTTTTTTTAAGGTATAGAAAATGGCTCCTTCTTGATATCACTCAAATGCAGTCATCATAAAACATGGGAAAACAGTTTTAATCTCTGACTTTTGTTTTGGTATGAATATTAATCATTTTGACAATAGGTAGATGCCCGACAGATGTTTTTGAGCTGCGGAGAAAAAAAAAATGATTTCTTGTTGCTTTTTTGGAATCATTATTATTGTTGTTGTTCTTGTAATTCGGATGTCATTATTATTGTGGTTCTTGTTGCTGATATCATTGTTCTTAATTTTTGAGTTCTCCTACCTCATAGGCCTACTATAGCACCGGAGTGTATACTGAGTATTACTCCCGCACACGAACCTAGGTTTGGGTGGTTTGGGTGGTTGAATGTAGACAATACTCAGTGAACTTGAACAAAATCATATAGAATTAGTGGGTATAAGACTTGGTGGAAATACAGGAGACTGCCAAAAAGCTAGGCTTTATACATGTTATATGGGTGCCGTCATATTATGACGGTACCCTTAGGAAACACACACACGCACACGCACCCCCCCCCCCCACACACAAACAAAACAACAATATAAGTAACCCTTTCTTCTATTAAACACAATAGAAAATGGGAACAAAAAGCGCGCTCTGAAAGCGTCGCATTTAGGAAAATGCTAAAGTATAAGGGGGGGGGGGAGTAAGAAAATGGGCGTGACTGGTATCAACAATGATATTTCCTTGATATATCAGTTTGAAGGTATTCAATCTAAGTGAATATTTCGTGTTATTTTCCAGGGGATTCCAGAACAGAGAAGCAGGCGACAAAAACATGACTTTGTAAAAATTGTGCGTGTCGAAGGCATAAACAACATTGTCCAGTTGATATTTTGGGTATCAATGAAGAGGGGGGGGGGGGATAGTGTTAGCAACACATTATGGTACACATTAGTGCTTCTTTTATGCCCTTTTAATTACAAATGATTCTGATACTCACCTAAGTTCTAAGTGTGTGTTTTTTCATGAAAACAGCAAATGAATAATGACAAATAATTGGAATGTTGTTTGATATTCTATGAAATATCTTATCTACTTTGTCGATACTGTATCAGTCGCTCTTAAACATATTTATTGTTTACATCTCACTCGATCATCAGGTAGGCTACAGTTTATGTAAGTCAGCGTCAAGGAAGGACGTGGTGATTTTTGGGACTGACAGGCCTACCCAGAGTAACGCCCTCATCCAAACACACACACACACACACACACACACACACACATGCGCATACACACAAAAAAAACAACAACAACAACAACAATACAACGAACTGAAAAAAGTCACTTGATATACTCAATATAAAAGCAGTTCGGAGTTCTAGTTTTGCATAAGCAGGGTACATATATATATATATATAATATAATATATATATATATATATATATATATATATATATGTATATATATAATATATATATATATATATTATATTTATATATATAACGCATTCAATGCAATGGTTAAGGAAATCACTGCTTTCCCCGGTGTTTCTTGACGCGCCAATCATTTTGGTAAACTCTTGCTATATTACGATAATAAGCCAGTTAGGAGTCAGCACATTGCACAAATTACTTTTTTCCCCTCAGGTGCACATGTCAGGCACTTCTTTCGTTTGGAGGGACATAGCTGCATGAGATATGGAATTCATGTTTGAACAAAGAATGATCTAGGACCTAAATCTTTTACGAGTTGCCAAGATTCTCACATTTCTGTTAGTCTTTTGCGAGGTCTCATTACGTTTCTTTTAATATTTCCATACCGTCCGCAGTTCTTGCCTGAAAATTGTTTGTAGGCTCCTACAGATGTTACTACGGGACATTGAGCCAGAATTCGACTGGCACCAATCACGCAGTGACGGCACTGACTTCATTACTTGGCCTATATAACCTCATAGTCTAGAATAAGACGTACAAAACAACAAGGTCTCTGATTATAAAGTCAATGGGTCTGTATGACTACAGACTACTTGTTATGGAACAGTGATCATGCGCATTTCTTGATTCAATCTTTTGTCAGAATATCACAGTGATATTGCTCTGTATAGCAGAACACAGGTGAGCAGTACATTTAGTCTAACTTTGTCTGGAGTTGAATACAACAGTACCAGGAAAGTGTTAACGTTCATGTACGAGCGTCTGTCAGTGTTTTCAGTGTACCACAAGTTCTTTGAATTCAAACAAGCTGTCAAAGGTCGGGGACGGCCTAGTCACATCCAAGAAACTTCCATAGATTTGCTTGGCCCACCAGGTGACTATATTATCATTTCTTCGATAGTTATGTGACGGTCTTGAATGTAATCCTAGCTGCGCATTTCTCTCTTACCTCCTCGTCAGTGCATTGTAATTTTATCCAAACCTGCCGGCAATTAAACATTGCATCAAGCAGGAGATGTGAAAGCATCGAAAATAAGCCCAAATTATACTTTCTGATCCGCAAAACTTTATGTAGGCTAATTTAAATCCGTCTCTGTTCTATACTTTTATGCTATTGTATTTTTCTTTGATAAGATAGATTATCGTATAGTAAAGGATTGGGCCATTGACGATCTTTAACATCGTATTGTGTCCCCATCGCATATTGTACACTATGATAATTTCTGAAGGAATTCGTAAAATGACAAAATCCCCCCCCCCCACGCAAGACTTACATGTGTCTTTTTATGTTAGGAAGATGTTTGATGATCAAAGTATGTCACATAGATCAATGTAGATTCTTACAACAGACTGCGATAGGGTTTTGCGAGGTGTGAAGCAAGCCATCGGCTGTCCATGCATTTGACATTCTCATCCTGGATTTCCAAGGCAATGTACGCTCTACGTAACATCACAGGATGGTGTGGAAGTTTAGGTCACAGCATTTGACAGTTCTACTGCCGCGTGGGAGAGTGCAGATGTTTAATATTTGTTTTAATTTGTATTTCTTTTTCTTTCATTTATTCACTCTCCACTCATTGGGAGGGTTGCCCTTTCAGCCATAACCGGGGCTGATTTTCAAAGAGGCCCTTACTGCACATTTAAAAAGACATATTGTGCATTATACACTCATTTAAGCAATCATTTTTACGCTTTCAATCTTTATTGTGTGAACGATTCTCATCAGCATCATAAGCTTGTAAACACACTACGTACGAAATCGAATTGATAGCAGAATAAATACCAGTGTCAATACTATTTACCAGTGGTTTTTCTCAGTAAAACAAAGGTCTGTTTTTTGACACGTTTCACACTGTGATATTCTTTACTTCAGTATGAGTTCATGTGTGATATTATCTTCGCATTTTGATAGCAAAGAAGGGAGGGCAAATTCAGTCTCAGTAAGTGGGATTCTTCAAACTTTGTTGTTCAGAATTGTCTAGACTTTATAAAAGGAAATATTAACACCGGGTTGTAGCATAGTATTCACGAAATTCTCCTTTCATATGAATTCAAAGATATTCTTATGGTAGCCCTCGATATCACAAATGTCTATACTTAAATCAAGTTGATACACCATGGACAGATGGAGGTAAAATACCTCCTTTGACCTCCATGATACATGTTAAAAACGGGTAAAAGAGCTACCTGGGCAAATTACCCCAAGGACATTTTTGGGAATGTAAATGGTAGCTTATGTACCGAGTCGTACTTGTCCCAGTTTTTGACAATCATTTTTTTTTTCATGTCAATTTCGATTTTTGTCGCCTGAATGGAGTATCCCACCAAGCTGCACTGTGTGTTGTTCAAGAGAATTGACGAAGGAAAATATCATATGATGCTTGGCTGCCCACAGTAGCTCGGGTCGGGCAAAGTTCGTGTATTGTGTAAGGACTCTGAATTTCTAAAGAATTATTGACAGGAATAACTCAACTTTTCGGTGCAGATTCATTGTTGTTGTAGACGTCACGATATAGGTCGTTGTCAAGCCGTCAGAGAGAAAAATGCTTCATGGCTGACTTTGTAGATCATTAGCTTTCCTTTTAAGCATTTACATTTTAATCATCCACACTCAAGTCGTCCACACTCCTTTCTCTCCTTTTGTTTGCGGACGATTCAAGTCTTTTTTTTTTACGTACCGAAATCCTATAATGTGTAATACTTGATATGCTTAACTCTGAGTTGATTCATGTTAATGATTGGATCCAAACCAACAAATTATCCCTAAATCTCGATAAACAAAGCTAATTTCGTGGTGTTTAGTATCACAATTTCGCATCTACCTGGTTTAATCTTACCAAAGGGGTAAACTTACAACAGACAAATTCAGCTAAATTTCTTGTCCTTTTATTTGATTGCAAATTATCGTGGCAGAAAGAAACAATTACCATTCATGCAAATTACTGTAAAAAAAAGTATTATACAGAAGCTTAACGCTTGCTTAAGCATGTTTGCCATTTATATAAACTTTGTATTCGACTTTATACTTCCGTATCTCCATAGCATACTGGACTGCAGGGGGACTTGTTCCAAAATACGAATAGAGTTTATTTTAAGAATACAAAAACGAGCTATAAGGATTATCAATAATGAATTATTTTGCACCAACAGGCTCACTTTTTAAGAGTAACAACCTATTAAAGATTTTTGATGTACATGTATTTAATACTCTTCTCTTGGTATATCTATGAATCCACCTCCGTGGAAAACGATACCCGTGTAGCCAATTTGGATAAGCAGGTTGCTCCCAGGCCCCCGGCTGTTTTTATACTTTGTTTATTCACCTGTTTGGAATACATGTACATGCTAATGACTGCTCGGTAGAGTTTTTGGTATATTATGCAGGACTAACACTTTTGTTTAATGTGTGTGTGTGTGTGTGCGTGTGTGTGTGGAGAAATCGAAAAGGCTGCATCAAGCTGTAAAATTATTGTAAAGGGTTTTCAAGGCAATCTATCGAAAAAAAACCTGGAATTTCTAAATCAACCTATGCCACGGGAGAGAGATAGTTTTTCCATATAAGTTATAAACAACACAAAGAAGTCATATAATGGTGTATTTTCTCCCCTTTATATAAGATACCATTTAACACTCACCGTCTCCATAATGATATGTTGTGAAATGTCTATATCTTATGATTTCATTGGAATAAATCTATTTCATTATGGTTCATCTTCTGCCAATAATCATATCCATCATTATTCTGTTTCAAATAGAGGGACTGAACAAAAAAAAAAAACAATTACTTGACATTCAAGCGAACTTTATCTGTATAGCTGTTAAGTTTGAGTGCATGATTTATTATCTAATCGTCACATGATTTGTAGCAACATCAATCTGTACATCCCAATGTTTTGAAAACCACGAAACGTGTTCTTCACATGATTTCATTTCATGACATAATGTTGGAGCAACGGCGTAAATCCGTACTGAGGAGTGGGGGGGGGGGGGATGGTCACCATCACCACGATTACAAGCCCATAACCGGACCGGCGCAGCCTTGGGGGGGGGGGGGGGGGGGGAAGCTTGGTGCCCCCCCCCCCCCCCCCCCACACACACACACACACGCACACTTTACAGGGATCCGATGTCCCACTCTTTTGCATGAAATATAAAGTGAGAGGAAAGTGGCAGCAAAAATATGAAGACTTTTTGTTCTTTTTGTTGCTTTTTTTTTTTTGCTTGTCAGATGACTTGCGGCGGAAAATCAGACCTTAAAAGTATGAAGACATTTTTTGTTTTTGAAATATCTGTGAGAGAGAGCGGAGCGACCGGGTTAACGGGGGGAGGGTGTGTATGGGGGGGGGGGTGTCCCTCTCCCACACGAGGAAGATTTTGCATTTTCAAACCTGAAATTCAGCGATCTGGTGCACACTTTTGGTGAAATTTTTGTTTGTTTTTTCTTTAAAAAAACAATAGAAAATGAAATATTCACAATATATTATTGAATGACTAAATCGTGGTATTTCAGCTCTTGCTCCGCCTGTGCGACATCACTGCGAAGGCCTACTAAATAACCGGCGTAGACAGGATTGGGGGAGCGGTTATGAAATCGTGAGGGAGCGAAGCAAGCGAGGGGGTGGGGAGGGTATGGTAGGGGGGTTTCTCCCTCCCACGGTGAAATCTTTTTACATTGAAAATTTTGACATTTTACAGTCCAAAAACTGCCGTTTGTAGCTATATTCTTCGCTTTGAAAATTAAGGGGGGGGGGGAGGTACACCGTGCGCAACTGCTGTTAATCACTGGCAGCAACATCAGGAGAATGGCATAGCGATTAAATGCGAGCGAGCGGAGCGAGCGAGCTTGAAAATCTTGACATAAGCCCTAATGCTTTTACTTGCTAAAAACTGCCGTTTGTAGCTATACTTCTTCGCTTAACTGGAAAACAAGGGGGGCCGCACCGGGCGCAACTGTTGTCAATCACTGGCAGCAACATCAGGAGAATGGTATAGCGATTAAATGCGACCGAGCGAAGCGAGTGAGCTTGAAAATTTTGACATTTTACAGTCCAAAAACTGCCATTTGTGGCTGTATTTTTTTGCTTAGGAAATTAAGGGGGGCGCACCGGGTGCAACTATTGGCAATTACTGGCAGCAACATCAGGAGAATGGCATAATGCGAGCGAGTGAAGCGAGCGAGCTTGAAAATTTTGACATTTTACAGTCCCAAAACTGCCGCTTTTGGCTGTATTTCTTCGCTTTGTAAATTAAGCGGGGCGCACCGGGCGAAAATTGCAAATGGCATAACGATTGAATACGAGCGAGCGAAGCGAGTGAGCTTGAAAATTTTGACTTTTTACAGTCCCAAAACTGTCGTTTGCAGCTATATTTTTCGCTTTGGAAATTAAGGAGGCGCACAGGGCGAAAACTACTGGCAATTACTAGCAGCAACATCAGGAGAATGGCATAATGATTAAATGCGAGCGAGCGAGCTTCAAAATTTTGACATTTTACAGTCCCAAAACTGCCGTTTGTAGCTATATTTTTCGCTTTGGAAATTAAGGGGGGCGCATCGGGCGAAAACTGCTGGCAATTACTAGCTGCAACATCAGGAGAATGGCATAATGATTAAATGCGAGCGAGCGAAGCGAGCGAGCTTCAAAATTTTGACATTTTACAGTCCAGAAACTGCCGTTTGTAGCTACATTTTTCGCTTTGGAAATTAAGGGGGGCGCATCGGGCGAAAACTGCTGGCAATTACTAGCTGCAACATCAGGAGAATGGCATAATGATTAAATGCGAGCGAGCGAAGCGAGCGAGCTTCAAAATTTTGACATTTTACAGTCCAAAAACTGCCGTTTGTAGCTACATTTTTCGCTTTGGAAATTAAGGGGCCGGGGCGCACCGGACGCAACTGCTGCCATTCACTGGCAGCAGCATCAGGAGAATGGCATAGCGATTAAATGCGAGCGAGCGGAGCGAGCGAGCTTTAAAATTTTGACATTTTACACTCCAAACACTGCCGTTTGTAGCTATATTTTTCGCTTTTGTTTGTCCCACTTTTATGGGGGAACCATCCCCCCCCCCCCATCGACGCCTCTGCATATGAGCGTGCTTTTGTTAGTGAAAGATCTGCTGCACACTCTTTGATAAATTAGGGAAATATACGTCAATCTCAAAAGTGTACAAAGTCTATCGAAAGGGATCCTGTATATCGGAGCTTTTGCATGTTTATGATTGCAGTACAACGATCTGGTGCGTAGTTCTGGCGATATTTGGACAATTTTCCATTAAGAAAGTTCGAGATTTTTCCTCATCTCGGGAATTGCTTGGGGGATAAATGATTTGTCTGCCTAAACACTTCCGTATGGGCGGGGCAAATGCCCCTTTGCCCCCCCCCCCCCCCCCCCCGAGATAGATTCGACGCCCCTGATCTTCCCTGGGTATGCTCATAGATGTATCCTGACTGAGTCACCAGTCACTGTCGTTTCTCATGAATGATTCAGGAAATGGAGGGGGTTCAATATGGCAATATAGTTTTTGTTATTGTTTGTTTGTTTGTTTTCGTACATATCTTGCAGATGGTCCCCAGTTACTCGCGTCATAGCATGTTTACATATAGGCCTATACTATTTGACGTTGTCAACGTCTGAGCCATGACCTTACAGTGTGCGGTATGTCGATGTTACTTTCTTCGCGAGCGAGCGAAGCGAGCGAGCGCTTGAGAAAGTTAATTATACCCGTATACATTTTCCTACTGTTCAGCTCTGTTACCTGTCTGAAGGCCGGCGTACAAACGTCATACAATATGCCAAAATTGATACAATCACATTTCTGCTTCCTCCATTTTTTTTTCAAAATTCAGGGGGGGATGATTGTACAGGCCATCCCCCCCTCCTCCATTTCAGGGGGGGGGGGGATATATCCCCCCATCCCCCCCCCCCCCCCCCCGGGATTTACGCCCATGTGTTGGAGTATACTGGTAGTATTTTTTTTTTTTTTTGAAAATATGCGAATTCACTTAAAAATTGAAATCATAACCGTGTTGTAATGTACCTATTTGTATCTCGCAGTTACACGTCAAACGCAATGGACGAAGAGTCGAAGATGACATCAAAAGAACAAATACCCGATTCGGACTCCAGGAGCGACACTCTATGTGGCTGTCCACCGGTATGCTACCCATCCTGGTTACAGCGTCTTGCCAACCCAAAGGTTTTCACGGCTCACATGATGATTGTCACGGCCGTACAGATGATGTCTTTCGTCTACCTTGGAGCTGTTCTTACAACCATCGAGCGAAACTTTCAACTAGACAGCTCGGAATCAGGCTCGCTCTCCATCTATTCTGATGTCGCTGGTATCATCTTTGTGTTGCCACTGAGTTATTACGGACGGAGAGGTCATCGACCAAAGTGGATTGCAACAGGTCTTATGCTGACGTCACTTGGCACATTCCTTTGTGCAATGCCTCATTTCTCATCACGTCCACTCGATCCTGAAACCCTTTCCACGGGCTCACCTCGTCTATCTAATGGTAACACTGCACTGTGCGACATTGGACGCCCTGTAGAGATGTATGCACAGAATGTGACGAACCTTCTGGGAAATTTCTCCCACCTGCTTCACAGTAATGGTAAGTCAACAGTGAACCACAATAATTACTGGAAATTACACCGTTGAACAATATGATGCTCCTAGAGTATATGATTGTACTGATACACACACTGTTTGTTTTGATTTCTACAGACCATGGAAGAGTTAAAATGGATGGCCAGGGACAGGTATGGTGGATCATCGTTGGCCAAGTTATGGTCGGTATAGGAAGTGCCGCTTTCTTCCCTTTACTTTCTACTTACATCGACGACAGCGTCAAGAAGCATAACTTGACAGCCTATACAGGTAATGAAAACATTGATTTCTAATGAGTTATTCATGTCATTTATTTAACTCCACTTGGCGGCCTATACAGGTAGTAAAAAAGAAGTGCCACTTGACATTATTTTTGTCTGAGTCTCATTTACCAGAAAAGAAGTCCATAACACTGAATATTTTCAAAGAGGAAACACTCTGATAAGATAAGAACAAACTATGTTGTGGTTACAAATGATAAGTTTTGAAAGTCCTAAAAATGTCATCTTGTTCTAACAATCTTTTTTTACGTGATCTCGAGATTAACAACATTCATTTTGACAAGAACCAATTGATCTTACGATTTTGACAAATGGCAGTACGACGATAAATCATTCTCTCGGTTCGAAAACTGTTTGAAAGTCGGGGATTCCCACGCAACTCTCATAGAGCGGTTCACAACAGGAGCTTTCTAGACCCCCGCAGTATGCTAGCTGGAAAGACATCTTGTTCACGTATCAGTATTCTGTTGCTGATGGTCTGCAAGTCTTCTTGTCTTTAAACAAGAAAGCTAAATCTACAAAACGCAATCGATATTCTCTAACCGTGCTATTACTCGTCCACACACAAAAAGAAAAAAAAATAAAATCTACAGTTCATCCGGAGACAACCGAGCTTGAACTTTCTAATACCGACTTATCTTACCTTTTCCATTTCAGCTCTACTCTTCACAGCTTTCACCTTTGGACCTAGTATGGGCTTTTTATTAGGCTCCTTGACCACTTCCAAGTACGTGGATTTTGATCGCGTCTCTCCCGATCAAATCCCAGACATTAGTCAGAGTGATCCCCGCTGGATCGGTGCCTGGTGGCTTGGCTTTATCATTAGTAGCGTGATCCTTGCCGTTCTTTCCCTGCCTATCTTCTTCTACCCCAAAATACTACCATCTGCTTTGGAGAAATGGAGGAAGGAGAGAGAAGTCGAAAGAGAGGACAGATCTGACGAAACTCTTGTAAAAAAGTCAGAGAACGCACTTCCCTTGAGAGAATTCTTGCAACCCGACAGCAACCTCGACAACGGCAAAGGACTTTGGACCGTTATAAAAGGCAAGTTGATATCAGACTAGGGTCTTCTAAAGATTTGATATTTGATGTGCTTATTTCCTACAATATTTTGTTTGAAGGCAAACAACAGACTTAGATGTTCAACGTTCCAAGGGTTTGCTTCAACAATTCGTCACTCCCATGTTAATGTCACCGTGACAACACCACTGCTCGACGATCACGTAAATATGCGTGACACGATAATTTAGCATATTGCCAGCAGCGTCGCTCGTTGTCAACACTGGTATATTAACAACACACAACACCTCTGTAAGCAAAACCTGACTGCTCCCTTCCCCTAATTTGATATTGTGTCGGTTCTAGAACAATGCCTGGACACCGGATAACAACCGCCCGGATGATTACCCCAAGACAATTACCCCTAGGGCAATTACCCCCCCCCCCCCCCCGATCCACAGCTATCCCCCAATGTTAATCACCCCCGGGGCAATTACCCCAGGACAACTACCCTCCGGATATCCTCCGGATTAGTTAATTACTTACTTATCATTCGACCTCTGCGATCATTGGGGTGGGGGGGGGGGGGGGGGGGGCACAAGGAATATTAAGCGGTCGACCGTTTCCATCCGGCTCTCTCTTGGGTTGCTGTGAGGAGGTTGGGTTGCTGTGAGGAGGTCTGCCAAGGGTATAGCTGTCCATTCCTTCACATTGTCCAACCAGCTCTTTCTCTGTCGGCCGCGGCAGCGTCCACCTTCTACAGTGCCCTGCATCACAGTCTTTGAGAGACAGTCATGTCGAGTAATATGACCAAACCAGGCCAGCTTGCGTCTCTTGACCGTTTGTAGGAGAGTCACTTGAGGCCCCACAAGGCCGGTTACCTTGTTTCGGACAAACTCGTTGGTTTTGCGTTCCCGGTAGTGGATGCCAAGCAGTCTCCTTAGGCATTTGCTCTCAAAAGCTTGGATTCGCTTTTCCGATTCGGCCAGCATTGTCCAAGTCTCGCAGCCATAGAGGGGAATGGAGGTAACGAGAGACCTGAATAGCATGTACTTTGTGTTGAAGCATATGTTGCTCTTCCATATTCTGTTGAGTCTAGCCATCGCTGCTGTTGATGTGGCTATCCTGGTTCGAATTTCCACCGTACAGGTGCCGTCCTTGTAGATAGTTGATCCCAGGTATTTGAAACTTGTTACCTCGTCTAACGTCTCTCCATTCATAGTGATGTTTGCATTGATGTTGTTTGGGCAATTGACCATCACTTTGGACTTTACTGTGCTCACTTCCATGCCATATGCCTCTGCTCTGTCCACCAGTCTGTTGGTGAGTTCCTGTAATTCTCTGCTGGTGGCCCTCATGAGGTCGATGTCGTCTGCGAATCAAAGATTACCGACGGGTCTGCCACCAATTGAGATTGAAGTATGGTGGTTCTGTAGAATTTGCTGCATGATCTTCTCCAGGAACAAATTGAATAAGACAGGAGAGAGTAAACAACCCTGCCTCACGCCAACTGTTGTCTTGAAGAACTCTCCCAACTGGCCGTTCAAAAGCACTGCACTGCTAGAGTTGGCATAGAGAGCCTGAATACAAACTGGAATAACTTGCTTCAATTATTCGTCTGCCAAAATCTCTCATGATCTTCCATAGGCCATCGTGCCACACTCTATTGAAAGCCTTTTTGAAGTCGATGAAATTGTGGAAGAGGTATCGCTGGTGTTGTAGATGCTTTTCGAACAGCACTCTGCAGTTAAAGATCTGTTCCACTGTGTTCCCGCCAGCTGTGAATCCTGCCTGTTCTTCTGCCAACAGCTCATCTGCTTTGGTAGTCAGTCGGTTGAGGATAACTCTGAGCATTACCTTGGTGGGGTGGCTAATGATGCTTATTGTCCTGTGATTTTAACACTGCCTTGCCCTTCTTCGGAAGTGGAATGATCAGGGACTGGGTCCATTCTCTTGGCCATCTTTTCTCCTCCCATATCTTCTGACAAAGTGTTCTGAGGGTCTGAACTGTGGCTTCTCCTCCGCACTTTAAGAGCTCAGTGGGGACGTTATCCACTCCCGGTGACTTCCTTGGTTTCAAACTGAGGATTGCCTTTTCTACCTCAGGGGCTCATCTTCCTCATCATCTTTAACCTGTGTGTCTGTCTGAATACTGGTGTCTAGGTGAAGCTGATAGTTGTAGAGGTCACTTCAGTACTCAGTCCATATTTTCAAGATTTCTTCAATATTTGTCAGGAGGTTACCATCATCACCATCTATGACAGGAGACTTTGACTGGCTGGTTTTGGTCAGGGTCTTAAGAGTGTTGTAAGCCTCCTTGATGTTCCCTGCAGCCAGTCCTTTGTCTATGACTTTGCACTGGGCTTCAATCCAGTTCTCCTTGGCAGCTTTCATTTTCTTCCTGACCTTCCTATTCATCTCTCGATACTTTATTCTTGCCTCATCACTGGTGTGTTTTGCATGCCTCAGCTCTCGCCTCTTGTCACAGAGGTCAAGCACTTCCGTCGTGACCAAAGGTTTGGATCTCTTTTGCTGCTTCCCTAGCACTTCGTCAGCCGTTGTCAGCAAGCGCGCCGGAACACTTCTGGTTTTGGGGGGGGGGGCAAAATCTCAACGGGGGCACAATTTTATGTGACGATGTGAGATCCTCGGCGAGGGAGCAAAGCGAGTGAGCGGGGGGGGGGGGGTGGAAAGGGGATACCCCCCCTCCCCCCCCCCCCCCCCCCCACTGTAGGGAGCTTTTGTAAAACAGAGTACAAAAGTCGCGTTTATAGGCCATTTAAAAGCAAATTTCTAAGGAATTAAACAGTGAAAAAATAGTGTGAAGGGCTCATTATTACATACAGGAGTACATTATAATAATGTGACTGTGTGAGATCCTAGGCGATGGTGTGGAGGGGGAATACCCCTTCCCACGGTAGGGACTTTTTGTAAAAACAGAGTGTTAAAGTCGCGTTTATAGAGAATTTAAAGCAAATTTATAGGGAATTAACATATTGAAAAAAATCAGTTGGAAGGACTATGATCATAACATACGGGAGTACATTAATAATGTGATGGTGCGAGATCCTCGGCGAGGGAGCGAAGCGACCGAGCGAAGCGACCGAGCGGGGGGAGGGTGTGGGAGGGGGGATACCCCCCCCCCCCCCCCACCCCTTTAGGGAGCTTTTGTAAAACAGGGTACAAAAGTCGCGTTTATAGACCATTTAAAAGCAAATTTCTAAGGAATTAAACAGTGAAAAAATAGTGCGAAGGACTCATTATTACATACAGGAGTACATAATAATGTGATTGTGTGAGATCCTGGGCGAGGGTGTGGGAGGGGGAATACCCCCTCCCACGGTAGGGACTTTTTGTAAAAACAGAGTGTAAAAGTCGCGTTTATACACACTAAAAACTAGCGGTACAATTGGGGTAGGCGTTTCCGCCTGCGTACCCGTATCGGGCTTGAGAGCAAGTAAGTTCGTCTAGGGGTACTCGTCGGTACGCGAACGGGCAGGCATCCTTGAGGGTAGGTGTTCCTACTTGTCGGTACCGTGATTAGTCTTGACACAAAGACCAATTATGCATGTACATGTTACATTACATCTTGGTAGTGGATACAACGGTTATGTCAAAGTACACATTTTGCATATTTCGGTATACCTAAAACTTGCAAGTACCGTGTTTTAAGACAAAGTGTCAATACACCTGCAATCTTGGAAATGTTTTTTTTTTCGGGGGCTTTACGGTTGTTAAAATCACGTTCTGATAACGAGAATACCTACTGCCAAACTAGTTGACCAATAAGCGAAAAGAAGGAAATCAACTCCTGCGATTATCAAAAATCAGCGTTATTTTCTGAATGATATACTCAATTAATTAATGTAATTGCATAAAAAATTGCTAAAAATGTTAACAAAATAATCGTTCATGATATATTTACTTCAAAATTTACGTATGATTATTTTAGTTATTCTTTTTTTCCTCATCTGTACAACTCGCTAAGTTGGCCACTCATTCAAATATCTGGAGCGGCGACGACGTGTACGTGTCGCCGAGCGGTAGGTTTTCACGCAGGATGATCGCGTTGCATACAGCTTACACGTAACCGAATGTAACCGAACAACAAAATGTGCCGATCATCAAGCTAACTAGCGAGATTAAACATTTATTATCGCGCTTCAGCTGGTAAAAAACGTGCAACTGCAAGGATCTTCAATTCAAGCACGCAGTCGACAGAAGGCCATTAACTGATGCATGCACAACTTCGACACTGGACCAGACGTGTTGACCACTTCTCGTAATGTCACGGTGAGTGAGTGCATGATCATGACGGATCACAACGGACTTACAAAGAGTCTGTCTGAGGATCTAAAGACATTGTTAGCTAGAAAATTCATTGTATATATAGTGTCTAGACCAATAACAGTTCTAAGGCCTGTTTGTCGAAATGTTGTCTACAGTCCCAACAATAACATTACAGCCAAACTATACTGTACAGTGGTGCAGTGTTACTGTTAACTTAACTGCGACCAGCTGCCCCATACGCATAGCGTACAAACTGCACTGTACTGAATAGTAGTGCTAACTGCGACCAGCCCCAACGCGAGAATAAATGTGTACAAGGAGCGCCCAGGGGTTAGGGTCGTGCAGTGGCAGTAGAGCTCTAGTCTATGTCACTGTATGATGATGGTGCACAAGTTATACCAAGCAAGATACATCTTCATGATTAAAACATGGGCACCAAAACATGTTCCATGTGCGAGTCAAAAAATACTCATGAATTGCAGCATCCTGTCTCCCAACAGAAGGCTTTTTAAAATTTATTCTTCTAATGGCTGGTTTGAGTGGAAGGGGAGCATCTTGAAAGGCAGCAATGGTTTGTGCTGTTACTGGGCTGCTTTAGATGGTAAGGTTAGACAGTTGCATCCTTCTACGGAAAGAGTTCCTTGTAACCCTCATAAAATTACATTTCGATAGCCCAGTGTGTGACATCCAACATAGACCACAGACTACAGGATACCTCTGGTTTACACGTCATACACATACAACGCGTGGCCGTTTGAATTTAATTTACCATTGAAAAGGCGGATCCAGAGGGGGGTGCACCCGGGCACCTGCTCCCTCTTTATTAGATTGAACCAAAACAAAGAAATAATAAGTTAAATATGGGGGGGGGGGGGAGCCTGCATCTCCCATTTGATTTTGTAAAGACCCCTCCCCTTTACGGAATTCCTGTACCCACCCCTGATTTAATCAAGTTAACCACACTGAATCAAGTGAATTGCACTGTCTTAACAAGTTAGTCTATCACCTTATCTTATCATTTTCCCATGGCCGATTGAGTTCAAACTTTTATAGTAGGGTCTATAGATTCTATTGTAATCGGAATTAATAAGCCGGATGGACACAAGGCAGACCAAGACTAAGTGATGTCTAGTCAACTACATAGACTGGGTAGATCTCTAATACAATGTATTAATAGTCTAACTTCTAAGATATACAGAGTCTGATGACTGGTTGATATATTTGTAATTGAAATATAAATCCAAATGCTGACTGTGCCAAGAGTGTAAAGATCTTCCATTCAATGAAATTTCATTCTGCGTATGCATTGATAGGCCTTCATTCCCATGGATACAGTCAACACAATTGTAACATTGCATCATCCCTAGCCCAACCAGACGTCATGTGAAGCATGCCTGTTGCGACTTCTGTACAGTGACAGGGCTGTGTATAGTTACCAATATTCACTGTAGTTTTAGATGTTCTTTTTATGGATTTATGATGGCCTTTTTGAAAAGACAGTGTAGAACATCCCAGTCTAGCTGTGTTGCTACTGCTATTTATATTACGTCATCAATACTCGAGACACTCGGGAGTTTACCCATTCCAGTAAAATTTATGAACCTATTGTTGATGTCACTTGCAATATTCATCAGTGTATTCCTACCTTCACAAACTTTTATTCTTATTGGAAGCAGGTGTGACCCAAACATTTTCCCTTTCTGAATTTACAAGGCAATAAATACTTACCACAGTACAAGAAACTGATGTAAGACCTAAACCTCACATTAGTGCTACCAATTACACATTTCTTTTTTTTTTGTTATTGTTATTTAGACAAGCAGCTCCTAATGCAGTTGTTTCACTACCAAGCTGTGGATTACTTCATGTCACTTGTGAATGGATGTGACAAAGGAGAGGAATGCATCTCTTCTAACCATCTGGAAGTCAGTGGAGAGCAAAGATTATTCAAGAACTCTTCAAGGACGTTATCAAGCATACTTGGTAATGGTAAGTCTTTTAATGACACATAAGTACTGTAGTTAAAACGGGAAAGAACCATGCAGAGCACAATACTACATGATGTACACGTAGTTACATGACTTCAGCCCTGGGTCATACTATCATTTGGTAAATTGTGACTTGTAACACCAGAAGATGCATGTCCATTTTTGGGTAGGGCCTACTACTGATTGTGTGGCAGTGACATGATGGCCCCATGACTGCTGGATGTAGCATCAGTTAACAAGTGGCAAGATATGTACGTGTTATGTGTGGTCCATGACAGGCTGTGAATTACTGTTATTCTTACAAGACCTTTGCAGAAAGAATGACTTTGCAAGTATCGTAAACTATGATTTTCCTATTACAGTGCACTCCCGTTATAACGAACACGGTTATAACGAAAATCCGGTTATAACGAAGTAAAAATTTGGGCTGCAGTCTCATCCACTCTATGTATATTGTTTCTTTGTTCGGTTATAACAAAATTCCGATATAAAGAAAGAAAACTGCCGGTCCCGAGGACTTCGTTATTAACGGGAGTCCACTGTATATGTAGGATGTATATGACATGATGGTAATTCCTATGAATTATCAATCAGATAAAGTGACCAATTCCTTTATCTCAAATAAGGTGAACTGTCCCCTTTTTTCCTGTTTTCTTTTTTTTTCTGTCCATACATTCACACTTAGGTTCTCTTCACCCGTACAATACTCTGAAGCTGCAAGGACTCTCATCAAAAGGGCACCCATCATGGAAGACCTTGGCTGTAATACCACAGGTTTGTGTAAAGTGAAATATGATTTGAAAGGGAATGAGTCCATATTTGATTGGATATTTTGTCACAAAATAAGAAGAGCTTTTGGTACATTCCAAATGTTTTGTGGAAAGTAAATGTTTATAGAGTTGTAAGTTAATTATTTGCCCCCCCCCCCCCAAAAAAAAAAAGAAAGGTTGATACTAGATAGATATTATTGAAGCAAATTTGATAAGTTTTGCAATTATGCTGCTTCTTCTTTTTTTTTCACATCAACCTCAAATGATATAAAAGGTGATGGTTACTTTGAGCATAGATAATACATGTAGTAATATTTTCAATGTAAACCGGGGTTTGAAACTAACTGATAATATAATGTTTTTGAATGTTACACTTTTGATGGCACTAGATAAAATGTGAAGAAAAGTTTGTTTGTTGTTATTAACAAATTTGTTGTAAATTCATTTCTCACTATTTGTCCAGGAACCTGCGGGACCAAATCCAAATCCATTTCACCTCCTGAATGTCGACGTCGAGGTAATGACGTTGTTTTGAGGAACTGTGCGTACTTTCATGTTCTCCAGTACATCCCAGGCCTGAATCGCAAAACGCGTCTGCCAAGGATTTCATTGCCACCTATATTCAGAACATGAGTGATGTCATCGCTTAGTGCAACCACTCGCCAGCCTGTTGGAGGAAAGGGAACCATGACGTCATAGCAGTACGTAGTGAACGACGTGCACTGAAAATCAAAATGGGCGATATCATCCCAGATGTGACAAACGGACTGTAGCAATCTGGAACCACTCTTGTACAAGAAACGTGGCTGTGTCCACACAATCAGAAAGTCCCTATTAGTAATATGTGGGATTCCTTTTGCACCAGATGGCCTTCTCGTGGAGGTGGAAGGAACAGTTCTCTGCACCTGCACCAACATTTCTGCAGGGATTGCTTCAACTTTGGCTGTGTAGTGCACATTTGGGCTGGAATAGCCCAACACGAAGAGCGCACCAATATTTTATCCAAACCTCTCTCACAAGATTAGGATATTCCAAGTAATTACCATTCAAGGTACAAAGATTGATCAACTTAAATATCCCATATATTCAGGTCGATTCTGGAAATTGCTTTGAATATTTCCAGCATCTCGTTCTTAAGATAGGAAAGTTGATTAACGTCATATCCCAATAAATTCACGGTGGTTTTACTTCTTCTGGCCCATTGATAGGACAGAAACCTTTTACCTCAGCTGAATTTAGGCAACAAATTCTCATTTAGAGCTTTAATGTCTCATGTGTGTTAACTTGAAGTTACAAGAATATCCTTCAATACGGTTCTTGTTTTGCTGCTTACAGTGATTGTACGTCTCTGGCCTCTTAACACTGTAAGGTTAAAATGTGATTTCCATCATAGTTATGAGCAAGGAAATCTTTTAATATGTTGCTTGAATTCATTGCAAATCATAGTTTGCCTTGCCCGTTTGAGGTACTCATGTACACATGCACCAGATGCAGTATCAATTGAAAAAATTGACAGTAATGTGTTTGTAGTGTACATATTCTTTGCAGGCAGAGCCTACTAACTTGATGCAGGAATATTGGCAACTGAAGCAGTTCACTAAAAATGATACTAATTCTGAGTGCTTACCATACAAAATTATAGGTTGACTGCAGTGTACATGTGTTACAGCCAAAGGAGAGGCAAGAATTTCTAAAGGTTCAGATGTTAATGGAAAATTGAATCACTCTTGAGGTTTTTACATTGCTAGTAACAGGGTGAGGATTTGGTTACTTTGGGTTCTACACCTGCCCTCTCTTTACTTGTATTGAAGTTAGATCTCCAAGCTCACACAAAAGCAAAACACAAACTTCCACATAGCTTCTATGTACAATAGGATCTTACATGTTTCCCATTAATCTACATCAAATACACGAGCATGAGCTTTACTTTCATGAAGATTCCTGTAATTGCCACTGCTGTTTCTAAATCTATATTTTCTTATTTAGAATGAATATGAAGTGCAACCAACCTTGCTTTAGTTGACCTTGTGTGGATCTAGCGATATTCAGCTACATTGTAAGTTATTCATTTCCCTGAGAGCATTCATTACATTTCAGCAGTGTGTTATAATATGTTCGAACAGATTGATATACATAGTACCTGCGGTGTGCAAGACATGAGTAGACAATTGAATGGTTTGCATGACATGGCTGCACACTGACCCATTTTTTTTTTACTGGCCATACCCATCTGTTTGACCAGTAGGTAACCCAGTTTGTCCATTTTTACTGGTCCATTCCTGAAAAATTACTGGTCCAACGGTGATTGAGTCCTGGACTGTTTTACCAGTGCCACTGGGCGGTGTTGTGCATAGTGAGATTACCTCAACAGATGGGAGTATTGTAAGGAGATTGCCATTAGATTTAGCCTGATGGTCAAAAGTAATTTATGTGATCCTCGTCCAAAAGTTACTCTTCAGTGGTGAACTGATAGAGAAGACCATGTTAACCCATTGAGGACGTTTTGAGTTTGATACAACACGCATTTCCCATAGACATTTGCCTAAGTATTGTCAGGTTTTTTCAGCGGATTCACACATCTTCCTTTTTTTTTTTTTTTTTGGGGGGGGGGGGTCATGACTTCTCTCCAGTTAGATGTAAAGCTGTATTTATGCAGCGTGCAAAACAAGCACTCACTACATGGATTTGATGCATTATGATATGACCAGTGTGCTTTTACATGATGAAGATAATTTCTTTCACTAAATGCACAGGTGTATAAAATTGTGTGCTATAGGAAGAAATATGGTACTTTGAAATATAATTGATGGTGCAAACAGTGCGATAATAATACATGTACATGCAGTATGTCTACTACCACCATCCAATTCATATCTATGGCCTACCCATTTCTCAATGGTGCATAATCTGTTTACTTTTTCAGAGATACAAATGTGTTTCTTGTGTGAAGAGATGTTCTTCAAGCCAGCTTTATGATTGATGAGAAATTATGGAAATGTGAATTTTGAGCATGTATGGATTTCATGGCTGTGTAATCTTAGTATTTGAGTGTATATTATGACATATTTCTTTGTTGTGCAATTGTATGTATTCCTGTAGGCACCTACACTGTTGTACATTGTGCCAAAGATAAGCAGTCTCAACTACATGTACTGCATAAGCTGTTCGTCTTTGCGTACGTATATATTTTTGTGAATGAGAAGGTCACAGGTATTGTCACAAGATTTTGTTTTCGTAAATTGACACTGAGACCCTCTTAAATGCACTAAGTATTATACCCTAGTATAGCGCTTGGTGAGAATTTTGCTTGTCAAATTTGCAAACCAAAAACGATTCACAAATTCACAAAAATGGCAACATATTGGTACAGTGCACGACTACATCATGTACATGTATTATTTTTTTCATGCAACAACCTTATTTGTATGTATAGTCCTCTGTGTTTGTAGTGCAATATCAACACGTGGATGCTTTTGCTTTGTTATTAGTTTCCTGGAAATAAAGGGTATAATGTGTATATATCAAGGAAAAACACCTTAGCATGTCTTATACATACAGTTCGAGTTGTATGCTGTAAACTTACTCTCATAGATTGCATGCCTGTGTTTGTGTGCGTGTTTGTGTGCGTGTTTGTGTACGTGTTTGTGTGTGTGTCATATTGTTTACTTAGACAGTCACATACACACTAAAAAAAGGAGTGCAAATATGTACCGGTAAGGGTACAGATGCTTGTCGCTGTACAAGGAACCCTAGAGGTACTCATCTGTACCCTATGCAGGGGTACTCATCTGTACCCCATACAGGGGTACACAATCTGTACCCTAGAGGTACATATAAGTACCCAAGGCAGGGGTACTTATATGTACCCCTGTATGGGGTACATATAAGTACCGCTAGGGTTCCTTGTATAGCGACAAGCATCTGTACCTCTAGGGGTACATATTTGCTCTCCTATTTTTTAGTGTGTAGAGAATTTAAAGCAAATTTATAGGGTATTAACATATTGAAAAAATCAGTTGGAAGGACTATGATCATAACATACGGGAGTACATTAATAATGTGATGGTGCGAGATCCTCGGCGAGGGAGCGAAGCGACCGAGCGGGGGGAGGGTGTGTGGGGGGGGGGATACCCCCTCCCACGGTAGGGACTTTTTGTAAAAACAGAGTATAAAAGTCGCGTTTATAGAACATTTAAAAGCAAATTTCTAGGGAATTAACATATTGAAGAAAATCAGTTGGAAGGACTATGATCTTAAACATACGGGGGTATATTATGTGATGGTGTGAGATCCTCGTCGAGGGAGCGAAGCGACCGAGCGGGGGAGGGTGTGGGAAGGGGATACCCCCTCCCACGGTAGGGACTTTTTGTAAAAACAGTATAAAAGTCGCTTTTATAGAGCATTTTAAATTAAATTTCTGAGGAATTAAACATAGTAAAAGAAATCACTGCGAAGGACTATGATAATAACTTATGAAAACTTTTCATTTTACTATAAGTACGGGCAGAACGAGCGAGCCATTTTTACTTTGCAATTCATCTGAAATGTACTCATTAAAAGCTTAAACGTGATCGCATCGTTCGAACAATAAAAATATTCTTAAATGCTAGAAGAAAAAAGAAGAAAATGAAATGTGTAAGGTTTACTAAAGGTATGTTTCAGCGGGCACACTCAAGGACACGAGGCTACCATCTATACACTAAATTTACTCATAAGTTACTATTAGTGTATAGATACAATAATGTATGTTGTTAGTGTATTATAAGTTTCGCCCCGTTAGGGGCGAAAATTTTTGCATTTTCAGTTATGAAATTACAACATTTAGACAAGAAATATGCCTTTATTGTTCATTTTGGTCTTTAAATCAGTGATTAATTATTTGTTACAGGGGGGCACTTTGGGGGGGGGGGGGGGGGGGGGGCAAAAACTCGTTTTGCCCCCCCCCCCCCCCCCCCAACATTTTGTTTGGGGGGGGGGGGGCAAGTGCCACCCCTGCCCCCCCGCTTCCGGCGCCCTTGGTTGTCAGTAACACTTCCTTGATATTACCAGCAAGAGTGTCTATGTCATTGTCGAGTACACTGAGCACTGTATAAAGTTTCCTCCAACTTGAGCTTTGAATATTTCCACAACCTCTTGGTCTTGAAGTTTCTTAAGATCGAAGCGAATGCGAGGGCTATTCTTTTGATACTTCGAATTCAGCTTCAGCTTTATAGTTGTAAGCACAAGTCGTGGTCACTGCCAATGTCAGCACCTGGAAAGGTCCTCGTGTTTGCTTTGTTAACACTGGACTTGAAGCGTTGTGGTACCAGAATGAAGTCTATCTGGTTGTGCACTTGACCATTTGGTGAGTGCCAGGTTACAGTTCTGTACCATTTGTGGGAGTGCAGAGTGTTGGCAAGGGTAAGGTAGTGACTTTTGGCAAATTCCTGTAGCCTTATGCCTCTGTCATTAGTATCTCCCATGCCAAATCTCCCGACTGTCCCTGCCCAGTTTTCGTATGCATCTGGGCCTACGTTGGCATTCCAGTCTCCCTGAACTATCATAAGGTCTTTAATTGGGACTTTTGCTATAGTGGCCTCCAGCTGGTCATAGAATTCCTCCACTTCCTAATCATCATGACCTGAAGCTGGAGCATAGGCTTGGATAATGGTTGATTTGTGTGGTCTGGCTGAGATGCGAATGGAGATCAGCCTGCTGGAGATTGGGGTGCAGCTGATGACACTGCTGGAAATTTCTTTCCTAACAATATATGCCACACCGTCTTGATGCTTCCTCTTATCCCCGGAGAGCCAGATCTCCAGACCAGATCTCCTCCGGATAACTACCCTCGAATAACTATCCCCTTCCCCGATAACTACAGCCTGTCTCTGATAACTACCCCACGATAATTACCTAGAATAACTATATACAAGGATCCGGACAAATACCTTCCAGGGTAATCCCCCTATGATAATTCCCCTCGATAACTTGCCCTAGGGCTTAAATAACTTCACAATAACTTACCCCAGAGGGCAACTAACCCCTCCCCCCCCCCCTCCGACATCAACCCTCGAGTAGATGACACGAGGAAACTCACCCATATAGGACAATTGCTCTAGGGCACTTACCCCCTGGATAACTAACATCCGGGTTTTTAATCCATTAATCCTGTACAGCACCCCCCCCCCCCCCAACATCTACTCAGGCCCACTTCTGCCTACGAAAGAAAGGACACGGAGTAATCGTGTTGTCGCAGCTAAAAAGATTATCATGTCTGCCTCTATATTTCAAATTAATTTCATAAATTATAGAATGATTACTGTATCTATTTTGACAATGCCTATTACTGCCACCAGATTGTGCTCAGGCGTTTCTTCGATGCAGTTTTACTGTTTATACCGTAACACTCATTTCAAAACTACCCTGCTGCATCAATGGGCATTAATCACTAGTATAATTAGCACAACGGATTACCTGCTTTGACAATCAACTATTCTACCCATCGTTAAAATAAGACTCATTCCATTTGCTATCTTCTTATTGTTTGTTTGTTTTTCACCGAAAAAAGGAAAAGATTAAAGTATCAACAGCAGGGGCTAGTGTGGGGGAGGGGGGAGGGGGTAGTTATGGGGAGGGAGTACAGATATCCAGGGAATAGATATCCTGATTGTAGTTATCAGGAGTTAGTTGTCGTAGGGGGTAACTGCCCAGATACGATGTTGCGGCAATATAAGCAGTGAGTTTTTAGTAAAGTAGAGTTTATTTTAGAGAGTTGCTTTGCGTCACTTACACAGTAGGTCAGTGGGATAAGAACTTCGTGTATAGTACACCAGTAGTGCCATACACCGGTATATTGATATCGATTTTTTCGCTGTACAACCGTAGGTCCACTGCTATGTCTCAGGCGTCTCTTCCTGAACCCTACCAACATGGCGATCGCTTTCTACGGAGCCGCCTTCTCATCTATACTTGGAATTTATGGATCCTTCAGTGTCAAGTTTATCCAGGTACAGTATGCTGTGAGTCCTGCTACGGCTTCCACAACTACAGGTAAGAAAATTTGACCATAAAAAACCAATATAGACAAAAGATAAACGCAAAATGAAGTGCACAAAGAAGCAGATAAAAAACCACGAGCAGTCATTAGAACAGACTGTTATAGGACTAAATACATGGCTTCATACAAGGCTTTGCTTTACCTGTGGCCCGTTGTCCTGGGTCTATCCGAAATAGATTTTTGGCTACTATTATACATATAAAAAAAAAAATGATATACGTTTTGGTGGAACAATACCATGTATGTGTGTGTGTGTGTGTGTGTGTGTGTGTGTGTATGAGGGGGGATGGTTACTCACGGCACAATGCTTGATAACTGCATGCATTTCAGCTATCTGCCGCGACATGGGGTCCCAGATCATCGCTTGTCTTCACTATACCCATATTAAGTAAACCAGTTTATTTTGTGGCCAAATTCGGCCAAAAAAAGTCACTCCACATGGATTTTTAGTTAACGGCAGTTTCTGAGAGACAAAGTTCTTTAAAATGATGTATAACTCAATTCATTGGATTCTCCTGACCGATCTCAATATTGAAAAGAAAACACATAATGCTCTACTCTGTAAAAGTGTTTACTGAGAAAAGAGCCAATAAAGTACAGGGTCTATTCCAACGTTTAGTCTTATCAAGTCGTGCTAGCTGTGCAATGAATGGGACGAAAAAAAAAAGGGGGCTGTAAATCTCCACAGGAACAACAATGAAGGGGTTGTCCAATTAAGCTGAAATTCCTCATGCTCAATTTGCATAACTAATAACAACTTTCAAAGCAGCATAAAGCGTTATCCTTTCAAAAATCATCAGAGTTGAAAAGAAAGAATGTGTAAAGGGATTTTAAGAAATGAAAATTACCTTTATTCTGATCACACTACTCTTCAACAACAACAACAACAAGATATATGAAAACTGCTGAAAACACACTTTCCCTTTCATTTTATGATCTGAAACTTAGAAATAATGTAGAACAAGAATAGTTCTGTCAGAAAATATTAAAAACTTGATTGATTAGGCTGACCCGTTTCAAATTCTATTCATCTGAAAAAAAAAAAAGAAGAAGTGGCTGGTATGGCCCTACAGTCACGACGATATTATTTCGTGAATCATTGTGGTCATCGTGGTCACAGAGAAATAAGCTTTGTGCCTCAATTCATTAATGCCAAGTAGGTGCTATACTTGAAACATGTTTTTATATTTCTGCTCATTTTCATTGGTTTGTGATGACTTTCATGGTTGTTTCAATCTTTGTTAGATCATATTTTTTTTTTTACTTTTTTCTTTCTTACTTTAAACATTGTTAAAGAATCAGTACGTGGCTTATGAAGCATATTTTTTTACCTGCCGGTTAATTTTGACATGATTATCATGGTTTATTGCATTATTTGGATGGGTTTTTTTTTTCAATCATTTATGTCTTATTTCTTTCGGACCACCAAATTTCATTTTCGAGCCACCAGCAATGAAATAATAATCAGGCGGCCTAAATTGAGCCACCAAAGATAAAAGCTATAGTGTCGAGTTCTGATATGATGTTAATGTCAAAGAAGAGATGGCTATGTTTTTAAACTGTAAAATAACGTAACAAGATAACGTACGTGTCACTATGATTTTTAAAGGGTAACATTAAGTCATTATACCCTATGCAGGGCTCCACTCTTACTTTTATTTTTGGTGGCCCAAAGGCAAACATTCGATCTTTTCTAGTGGTCCGATCAGGCCACCAAATTATTCATTTCTGAAATGTTGGTGGACCGACGTACGTTTTTGGTGGCCCCGGGCCGCCGGGCCACCGTTAGTGTCGAGCCCTGCCCTATGTCTTTTACAACTTTTCTTGTTTTGATTCGACTTTGCTTATTCTCTTTTCGTTAGCTATCATAGTTGGTCCGGCAATGATTCTCAGTCAAGTGTTTTCAGGCTACGTGTGTCGGAGGTACAAACTTAATTCCAAACAGTGCGCTCTCTTCGCTGTAATTGGGACAGCCATAGGGTTGCTACTTTACCCGGTTGGTTTATTTCTCGGATGTGACAATATCTCTGTTGCCGGGGTGACGGAAACGTACGATGGAGCTTTTGAGATATCAGTCAGGTGAGTATAGCCCCAGCCGCTGCGAGACACAATCGTCTGTCTTTCCCGAAACATGTGCTTGGATTTTTGTCTACGGCTATTTCCGGGTGATAAGGTGCGCCCATTTGAAATTTATTAGAACAAAACTTCTGAGCATTGAGGACTAAGAGCAGTATGTTATAAATTGTTTTAGTAGTCATAACTGTCCATCCTGCTGAGATCTTTACATCAAGGAAGGCAAAACATGACTCACTACCTACCATTCAATTACAAGCATTACTTAGTAAGCAATGCTGAGATGGGATCAGGACAAAGAAAAAAAAAAAGTCCTTCGTTGATATCCTACATCTATTTAATGCATAACGTCCCATTGATAAGTACAGATTATTTGCATACATATCATGTAGGGACTACATATCATATCTAATTTACGTTACAGCAATGCATGCAACGCCGAGTGTTCGTGTGATACGTCCACCTTTCAGCCTGTATGTGGATCAAACGGAGTAACCTATATCACACCATGTCACGCCGGATGTCTTAATGTTGATTTGTCGGTCAATGAAACATCATCTGATCAAGTAAGTGGCTTTTTTCTTTTTTAACTTGAAAGCATCAAATATTGGCCAGGTATTGTTGGACTCTTTATGACCATGATCATATTGACTCACTCCCCCCCCCAAAAAAAAAAACCAAAAACAAAACAAAACAAAACACGACAACTTCGAATATTGTATAATGGATAAGCGAGAAATTCACTCACATAATTTATATACGAGTGTTGGAGATTTTACACTAAGGAATAACAAGAGGAATTAGTGTAGAGTTAGGGAATATTTTTTTCCCAATGTTGAATGTGATATCAAGCATGTATATATTTTCGATGTTCAAAGGGTGTGACTTCTTTGTAGCCGTTGCGATGTCCTGAAGTGTTGTGACTTCGATTCACGACTCCACACTCCGCCATCTCTTGAACTGTTGAAATAGACACCCCAGCAGTGTCTTACTTGAAACTATGAATGTCCGTGAATTTAGCTATCAATTTGGTAATCCGCGCACAACTATGAAGTGCATTTGAAGGGTTTCTTCGCAAAAACCGATACGTCCATTTTGTAAGTACGGTCATTGTTATAAAGTACAAAATAATACCTTTTAAAGGATATATTGGTCAATACATATAAAGGTACATTTTTGAAGTTATCTTCAAAAGAAGCAAAAAATTTCATATTGTTCTCTTTATTTTTCTTGACCTTTAATCGCAAATATCTCCATTTGACAAATATGGACTTATCGCTTTTTGCGAACAAACTCTTCGTTTTTATCAGCATAAATGTTGGATAAGATTTTATAGTACAGAACTTTCGCCATGAAGAAACCAATATTGTGATGGATATGACTGCATCACGTGGAATGAAGAACAATCATGTACATGTAGTACCTACGCGTGAAAACAGGGTTCTGATTTACATTATACAACATGATAATTCATTAGTTCCATGTTCCTGTTTAGTCACGTTTTACAAGTGGGAACCACAAGGGGTCGGTATCATGCCCTTGTTTTTAGGGAACCTGTGTGGAGACAATAAACCACTATCGGGTCTGTACTTAAATGCTCTTTGCGCTAAATAGTAAAAAGAAATGTATCAAATTCGGTTAAATGCTTTATTCAAATTAGCTCTTACCGACAATATTAAACCAGTCGAAGAAATAGAAAACAGATTCCAGCACAATTGAATATAAATAAGAAAGTTTTGGAATGTCAATGTTAATAACACTCACGAGGGGACTGAATGCCCTTTCATATTTTTTCTTTGATGCAATTCAGTATATAGTAGAGTTTGACTTTGAGTTTGACTTTGCTTAAACTATGTTTTTTGTGATTATAAAAAAAAAATGATCTGAATTAATTTTGCTTGAATATGACAAAAGTCACATTCTACTCTTTTTTTTTTTTGTATATGCAATTGTGACCGTACATCACAAAACGAACAAAAAGTCACGACCATTGATTTTACGTGAGGACTCAAAAAAGGAGAAACAGGTCAACCGAGTCAATATTTAGTTGTTCATATTTTCTGAAAGAGCAACCCTTCTTCTACATTATCCTTAAGTTTGGGGGAAAAATGAATGGGAAAGTTCATTTTCAGCAGCTTTTCTACAATCCCCTTTTTTGTAGAGTAGTGAGGCCAGGTAAGTCTTAGAGGCGCCCTTTCATTTATTAATAATCCTTTGCACACTCTTCATTTTCAAGTCTAGTAAATATTTAAGGGATAACGTTACTGCTTTGAAAGTTGACATTTATCACGGACCTACCAGCTGTGTTGCTAGAGCATGTTTAATTTCAGCTTTATCTAATAATCTCTTCATTGTTGTTCCTCCGGTGGTGTAAATCTATACATGGACCTGTTGATTTATATACTACATGATGTGAAATTATGAAAATCGTCTATAATGCCTCTTTAAAAGAAAATCCTTGTACAATGAAACGCAACTGCAATACAATTGCGAATTGTGTTAGTTATGTCATAACGAATCGATGTCTCAGGCCTTTTCAGTTGCGAACTCATTACTGCGTCAGAACTCTGTAAAAACCTGATTGTTATGTTATTGATCTCTCCAAACCTCAGTTCCAACTGTACAACTACACGCAATGTCACTGCGTTAGGAGCCAGAGAATAAGCACCAACCAAACTGTACCCGAGGTGGACGCTACTTCTGGACCATGCCCAAAGACATGCCCCGCGTATCTCTCAATGTGTGTGCTTGTTACAGCTCTCTTCTTTCTTCAGTGCGCGACGCAGAATCCGGGAATGTATGTGGGACTAAGGTAGATACCACAAAAAATATCAAGAAGATTCTTTTTCAAATTTCGATCATGTCCTTTGTTTTACACTGTTTAAAGCAACATTACTCGACATATATTGTTCTTGAAAAGGATGATATACCGATGCAACTAGACGTACTTTACTCTTAATTTCTGTTTTGGTCTTTAGTTTCTATGGAATGATTAAGGTATGGTCGAATTCAGAGATTTTCATGAAGCCTATTTCTGCAATGAGCAAATCTTGGATTATTTCGATTAATTTTATTTGTTTGTTTGTTTTTTCAGCAACGTTGCGATTAAGATGTAACCGCTTTCATTTTTATTTTTGTGCTAATAAATAGGATCCACAATCATGTACTATATTACGACAAGTTGATGTTATGTTTACCCAGATGTAAAGTCTAATCTCTATCTTGCGACAAGAATACGATATTCGTATAATACGTGTTTTTCCATACAATTTGCTACCACTTTACAGGTGCGTGGAGGAAGATGACAGATCCATGGCGCTTGGCCTTCGCACAGTGATATCAAAAATACTAGGTATGCATGTCATGCTTCTCAGAGATATATGATCAACAACGGAGAATTTCATGTTTTTGGAGCCGTTGTATGAGTTTATATAAAATAATATTGCATGCTTGATCCATCGAGATTGATAGGAAAAAAGTTGATAAATGGCAAATCTTTGTTAATGTCAGCCTGTTTTCGTTTAATGATATAGAACAACTTCAAACTACACTCAAGTTGATTTCAATGAAAAGGTTTATATTGGGAGATTAAATGGAATTTACCTTTATTTTGTAAGTAAGTATGACGCAAAATGTACTTATGGACATTACTGGTAATGACCTACCCATTATATTATAGAAACAGAGATAACTATTTTTTTTTTAAATCAAGATATACAAACTAATAGATACATTCTTAAGTTATTTGGCTACTAATATATGACATAATTCAAACTGCAGTGCCTATGCAATTAAGTACATCTTGCTAACTAAGTGGGAGAAACCTAACTGACTAGTTTTAGCAAATCGTCGCTGTAATGGGACAAAACCTTGTATCTGAATTTTTGGTGAAAAGGACTTTTTTGGATTAATGGTCAAATAATGGGTTAAGTGATGTCCTGGCCAAATCCAAATACGCTGTCTCACTCCAAAAATGAAGCCACCATGGCATGTCAAAGGAAAGGCTATCCCATTCACTATAGTGCTTTGGCCGCCATGTTTTTTTTTTTTTTCACTTCTAAACATTTGACATTTTGTAGATACGAGGTCTTGTCCACCAGCAACATAATGTGGTAATGAAGTTAGATGGGTAATATAACAAGAAATCTAAAAATGGCCTCATAATTAAGTCTTGTCATATCCTATGTTGGTTTTAGAGAAAAAAAAATAAATTTAGTTTAAATGGATAAGAAACTCATAATTGTTTTAGACTAAGACTCTCGGAAACCCATAGTTTCAGGCCGTTTTAGAGCGTTTTCCGATATTCGTAATCACTGTAAGATTTTTTTTGGAGATTTGTTTGTCTAGCAGAATATGCATGCAGTTGATTGTTTTAGATAAGCTTTCCATCACTGATGGTTGATCATTTATACATTAATAGCCCAACATAACATTTATGAAGATATTCAGTATAAACTGATATACTTTCCGAATAGAGGCCTTTGGGAGCCATGTAGCTCGAAATTTGCAACCATTATCATTTCTCTGAAATGGTTCTCGTTTCATCAAAACCACAGTAATGAAATTACAGAAATTACCATATTGACACAAAGACAAAACATTGATATTAATTTTTAGTATAATACTAAAGCTTCCAACGGTGATGATTTCATTACTTCACAGACCTTCTAATGAACCTTTTACAAATAGTAAGGTATCTTTGAGCTTAACATTGATAAGAACTTGGTGAAATGTATTTTTCACACAAATTCATTTCAGCTTTCTAAGAACCTTGAGACGATGCGGTTACCTGGAAAGTGGTTGTAGTTGCTAGATTATCAAGATTAAAACAAAACCTGAAATCACATTGTATGGTCAAACGAAGTAAGTTGGAGGGTTATGAGGTACTGAATTATCTTTCAATTTGCGTGTAATCGGTGAAAACGTAGAATTTTAAATGCAATAACTTTCCTAATTTAAGTTTAGTATTGGTGTGAAATATTCAAATCAGCATTCCACCACTCTCCTAACGTAAACATATTATGAATATCAGTTTTCAAATGATGTGGCATTGCATTTTTATATCCACGGCTCGTCGATAAATAAGCAATTTCACTTTAAAACCAAAGTTTTCAAGGTGAGATTTGAAATCAAACACACAAACGGGCACGCGCACACATACGAACATCCCAACAAGAGGTACTATAGTGTACCCCGTTGCTTTCTCCCATAGACATAATGCTCCCATAAAGTCATTGTTAATCCCATAGAGTCTGACTACATAAAGAAAAACATAAAATGGAACTCCCACAATGTACCTCTTGCTCGTCCACCAACCTACACACACACACACACACACACACACACACACACATTCACACGTTTATCAAAACATCTGGTCTGTACTCTTAACTCTTATACGAATGACACAACTAAAAACTAAAGGGCTACAACAACTGTGTCCATTCATTCACGACAATGATTATACCCCGCTTCTAAACGTTCAATGGGTCAGCAGTGTCACGTTTGTTTGCTTGGTTCGTTGGCTGGGGAAATTATCAGTAAGAAGCTTGACACGATTACTCGCAATTTTTGACCTAGAAACACTTTAAATAGTACAGTGTTATAGGAGTACAGAAACTTACGATTTCTTTTTTTTTTCTCTCTTTATCAGGTTTCTTTCCTGCACCGATATATTTTGGCGCCATTATCAACTCAGTTTGTCTACATTGGCAATGGAACGAAGGCGAACGAGGAGCCTGCTGGATCTATGACAACAAAGCGTTCCGAATGGCTTTTATGTTGACGTTGATGGCGCTCCAAGGCCTTGAACTTATTTTCCTCCTGATAGTATTTTTCTCTATCAGGGAGAGCTTAAAGGTATTTAATGTTTTCACTCCACTATCTGTTACATACTATCCTTCCATACAAAGCCCTTGGCTTCATAAGCCTCCACCAATGAGAATAGCATGAAAATGTCAAAACAATGTATTAAATTAAGATATAAATGCATAATAAAAATATATCATCAAATCTGACTTTTTTCCACAGAAATGTATTTATTTCTGGTAGCCATGCACATTTAAGTATTATCAATATTCAAATACTTGTAGGGAATTAAAAAAGGGAAGAAAATTTATTTTATTCTAAAAAGTAATAATTCCACTTCTAATTTTGTTCCACAAAGTGCTATAAACCAAGTTGGACGACATCAGATACCCGTATGCACAAAATTCAAACATTGTATAACGCATTTCCTCTGTTTATGGAAATAAAATTGCATTGAAAAAACAAAACAAAACAAAGAAGACGTGTATCAGGAGGTGATTTCATTTAGGTTTATTACTAACACGTGGTTTTCTTTTGTTTTTGTTTTTCATATCTAGAACAAGAAAGCTGAAGAGCCAAGAGGACGTACTGACTTTACCAATTCTGGGCCAAACGGGAACTAAAACTAAAAGAGGAGACAAAGTTTAAACGTTATATACATAAACGATCAGTAAAGACACCACCTACCCCTTTGTCTGTATGTAGTCTTACGGGACACACTGGACGTGTCCTGGGGATTATTTATATACCAACATTTTTTTTTTTTCTTCTTAAATTCACGTCCTTATTTTAATCTTTCATAATTACTAATCGACATGAAGTAAAAACAGTAAGTGTAGTATAGTGTAAAGGAAATAACTGCTTTCTGAGATGAGGACTTTTATTCCTAAATAATAACAATAATAATGATGATAATAATAATAATGTTAATAATAATAATAATAATAATAATAATAATAATAATAATAACTAATAAAAGCGATAACGCTCCCCTTTAAACACATGAACAAAAACCAACCAAAATGACCGTTTGACAGGTAAATGTACTTCAAAATAGTTCTATGTCACAGAACGCACTGCGTGAAAATTTTCCCAAATCTATTTGACGAAGCTGAGTATAGCATTTAAACGAGATTTGAGGATGAAATAGAATAAGCTAATGAGAAAATACAGTCAGAATTGTTTGGAATGTATGCTTAGAACCAGCAATAGCTTTAAGGCACTGTTTGACACGGGGAGCAGTGATTTAAAAACAAATCGAGTTATTACATTTGATGCCTTATTTGCATAGGTCAGTTTTGTCACGATTAAAGCATCCTACCATAAAATTGTTATGTTTATACTATAGAATCAGTTTTATTTCAACTATTGTTCGCATTTTGTTTATCAACAATTCATAACATTGATTAGACACATTGTACTAATTAACATTTCTAAACTGTTTCTACCTTTAAGTCACCATTTAGAAATACTTTGGAGTAATATAGTTAGGTGTTTGTTTCACCTGCAAGTGGTAAATGTTGCCTTTTTAGTTTAATTCGGTTGAAAGAGTATATGCTTCATTCTTTGTATAAATTGAGGCATGTACTGTGATATTCACATCTAAATCGTTAAGAATTCAAATCTTTTAACTGATTATTGAATTATTGTGCACTTCACAGATGCATCTAAGATGATATTTACTTAATATACAGTGATGTTTTGAGCAAATCACCCGTTATGATTATAGTCGGAAAGAAAATTTGCCATAGTTCATACCACACACGACCCCCCCCCCCCCCCCCCCCCGAATCGATATTTATATGTAATACCGTTCGGATGCTATATAGTACATTTGGATCACGCTGTGAGCACTTTGCTATATACCCTTTGTGCTAATTATTGGAATACGTATTGCATTAAAGGGAAATTCAGAAAAGAAATGTGTATATAAGATGGAGCACTCTCAAACTGATTGGCCAACACGTGTAATTGTCCCAAATCAAGTAAAATGTTTAGAACAATAGCTAATGTAACTGGTAATTGTACCTCAATATTATGTGTGACTTCAGAGAATATCTGGTAAACACAATTTTTTCATTTTTTTTTGTTAAATTCCTGCTTTAACAGGTTTAGTTACACTTAAATTTGTATGTTTTCCTAGACGCTGTTGTAATTTTTGTCATATTCAAGTATACAACTCAAATATTGGCTGTTGTTGCTACTGACAGTCACGGAGTATCAAATTGTTTGTAAATAGAACGTTGTAGTCGTATAGTGGTGGTTAAGGTTAGTTACATGTATATAGTATACACCCACACACATACAAACACACACACACACACACACACATATATATATATATACATATATATATATATATATATATGTTTATACAATATGTATTATGAACATAATGTTTTCTTTTTCTTTACGCAGTTTGATGAAAAGCTTCATTTATTCGGTATCTAATCTACAGTATTTTGTTCTTGATATCTACCAGTGGAATATTAATCAAGAAATGGTACCTTCACAATCTGAAACATGTGTTATGATTATATATATATATATATATATATATATATATATATAACCCTTGAAATATAAAAAAGCATATGTAATAAATTCAGGAATGTACCAACTAAAATGCATTATTATTTTATTCCTCGTGAATCAGTGTCTCGACGAGGTGTTGCAGAGAGTGTTAAATTGATTTGTTATTATATATTGGCAGAGACTTCTGGTGGAAATCCCCTGCCAATGCGCCAAGCCTCAACAATCTGAAATAGTGCTCCGATTCAATGAGGTGAACTTATTATTTTCATCAATAGTATTATAAAAATAAAATACCTCCAATTTATTGTTGGAGATACCCGTTTTAAAAGAGAATCAATAAATTCACTTGTGAAAAATCTGACATGTGTATTTGCAGTAAACTCGCTACAAAGCTGATGAAAGTAGCAGAATTATTTTCTAATTACTAACAAGATGCTCCACTAAATGTTGGTAATAATTGCACACTTCCATAGAAAAATCTCCATTAATTATGACCATGCCACATAGAATCACCTAAAATGAGCTAGATATGTGTATTTTTTATCCTCTCTCTCTCTCTCTCTCTCTCTCTTTTGTGTGTGTGTGGGGGGGGGGGGGGGGAAGGGGCAACCAAAGTGCTCAAAGCGGTGACACCTTACGTATTCCTTTGTATGGTACAAACGTGTGTGTGTGTGGGGGGGGGGGGGTGGGGAGGGGGTTCCGCGCCTTTTACTATTACCCAGTAAATCTATCCGGCTCTTTGCATTTTCGAAAACCAGAATGGGCGATCATATTAACTTTCACTGTGTCAATATCACGTTGTTTTCAAGGCAGTCTAACTGCCTAACAGATATACGCAGAGTTCCTTTTCGAAAAGTGTTATATCCACTTTAGATGTTAAGAAGAAAGCCTGCAATGCATTTATGTCCAAGAATATTACCCCATTTGATAATATGATCAAGAAAAATGTACCTTAAAAAGTCTATATGTCTACAGTAATTCAAAAAGATAATGTTAGATTTCTCGTTCTATGGGTTAGGACTTCGAATATGATATCTACCTCTATCGCCTTTTATACCTTTTAAAACAGTACCTTTTATCATGATAATGTGCGACAAATTAATAATGGTAGCCTATAGTTATTAGGTTTTGTCTCCATGTGCGTGTGTGTGTGTGTGTGTGTGTGTGCTTTGGTGACTTATATTTCTTTTATTTTCTCCATTTCTCAAAAAAAAAATTAAATGCACATAGACGAAACTTTTCACAAACAGTAATTAAATAATATTTTGTCATTATGTGGAGAGCTACACAGGCAGGTAAATTCGCCATCCTGGCCTTTGGAATCAAAGTGAGGTCGGGCATTATAGTTTCTAATGGATCCTGATGGATTTATTTTTTTTTATCAGTGCCCAAATTCTCTTTGGGAATGATGAAAAAATATGTTGAGCACTTTTTAAAAGGAGCTCTTCTTATATATGAAGACCTGAATATAAGAACGACCCAAGTCCATTTTTTGGCCAAATCCAGTTTGACGTGGGAAATTGTAGCTTATGCATGGACTCATCTTGTGTATAAATGATAAATCCTAATTACCCCCGGAAGTGCCTGAAATAAATGAGTCAAATCTTATATGAATGTAAGAATGAAGGACTTGGGTTATTCTTACATTCATATTATAGCGCCCACCCTCATCTTTCTCTCATCTCATATAGCAGAATATCATGTATATGATCCAAAGAACGACCCAAGTCCGTACGCACAAAATGGCCTCTCCACAATTAATGTAAATGTTTATTGTCATAATATATATTTTAGTTTGTATAATACAATGTTGCCTTCAAGTTCAAGTTCAAGTTCAAGTTCAACATTATTTCATTTCCACTAAATAAACAGGAGAAATTATATTCAATGCATAAACAAAACAAATTTGTAGTAATTTCGATAAACGTACATCAACAAGATACATGTGATGATGAGTAACGACATAATTGCATTTATAAGGTATATACATATGCATATTACACGGATGGGAATGGAAATGGAGGGTCCCACTAAAAAGTCAAGCTTCTATGATATGGGACCCTCAGAAATACATAAAAAGCAAATAATGGCTTCATAAAACTACAAAAAAATATATGAAACAAAATCAAAGAAACCAATGTCAACTGACATGAAATAAAATAACAGGAAAAAAAAAACCAAAAAAAAAAAGAAATAAGGGAAACAAAAGCAAATGAAACTGCAACACACACCATCGTAGACACAAGCAAACAGATTTCCAGGATGTATAGGAGTAATAAGACACACCCTTGAATGATATTGTAAATATAAGGATTGGGTACAAATACCAGAAAAAACTACAAAAGAGCGGACATATTAAAAGCAAAGAAGAGACACAATGATGCATTGTTCGATGACTGTCATATTTGAGGAGAACTTATATTCGACAGATTATTTTACTCTCATGATAGAAAATAATTAATAGGCCTATGTTATAAGATTTCAATAAAAATAATGTCAATTTATTCTTGAAAGAATTCAAAGTTCGTGCTGTTACAATACCATCACAGTTAAGATAGAATATTGCTGGACAAATAAAAAAAGATATGAAGTTATTTTAAGTTAACTCGAAACGGTCTTCCATTTTACTTGGATCGTCCTTATATTCAGATACTCATATGTATATTTATTTAGACGTATCTGTGCTTTGTCGTCTTGTCTCCTACCGGCGGTTTCATGGTGTAGCGATGTTCAGGTAGACTGACTTTCAAAGTGATGTACTTCTGTGTTTATGTGGCGAGGTGGATCGGCTTGACGGGTGGATGGTTTGCCTCTTCCTCGTGTCTACATTTTGATTTAAGTTGGCACGTTTTGTTTGGTGCGTTTTTGTTCCGGATGATAATGACCTTCACATCGAGGCAAATATTGCACAGGCCACTCTTTTTTAGAGTTAACTTTGACTTTTTTTTCTTTTTTGATGTCCCAGGATAGCCTGAAGTTTCCATGTTTGTATTTCAGGCTCCAGATGTACACTGACTCAGCAAAAAAAAAAAAAAAAAAAAAAAAAAGAAAAGAAAAGAAAAGAAAAGAAAGTAAACAATTTTTCGATTTCATATTTTTCACAAAAAATTTTGATGAAAACCAATGCATTATACACCAAATTGATAGTAATTTGATTGGTTACCGACCTAGCATGTCAAGCAGGTCAATATAAAGGGAAACGTTACGCATGGGAAAACGCATTTTTTTCTCCATGTCACAAAAGTAAAAATTGTAAAAATTGACATGTTGTCTTTCAATTGGAAATGCTCTACAAGATAACAATGATAACAAAAGATCATTAACGCAGAAATAACCAAAAAAGTGTTTGTTCTCTTTATCTCTGATCTTCTCCTGAAATATTTAGCATAGAGGTGAATTTCTAGATCACTCTAAAAGTCGTACTGCCGGCATGTAATGTTTTATCAAACATTCAAGTCTGAATAGCTCGGACACATGCAGAGGTAGTGAATCTAATCCCTGAAGCGATAACATGAGAAAAATAAAATCTTTTATCTTATTTCAATTCAACAGGAAAGTAATATAAAATACAATTCATATATTCCCAAATCATATTGTTATAACAATTTACTTGAAACATTCATTCATAAAGTAGGAATAAAACTCATAAGCACAAATACAGATAACATTGAAATGAGAAATCCAATATATACTTTGCAAGGATGACAAAAAAAAAATAAGCGAATAAAAAGAATGACCAGTACTACAAATGGAAAGTAACGTTTGTCTGGTATGGATTACTAGTACTCGGTAAACAATGTGCAAACAGCGTGTTTATCTCCAATTTGCCTATGGCTGTATAGTTAGAGCAGACATTAACTGATCCAAGCCCTTTTGACCATGTTATTTTCTTTTTTTCAACAGGGGTGCTGAACCCTACTCTGTGCCCCAGATAGGATGTGGAACGCTTGACACTATTTCTTTTTTTTTAGATACATGCGAACGTGGGCCATGAAAGGCGAAAAAAGATTATACTTAACTTTAAAAAAAAAGTTAAGTGAATCGCCACAACTTGATATTAGTCAACTATTTATCAGCGCGTGCACCTTCAATCTGTAAGGGCACTTTAGAGATGGCCCCCCTCCCCCCCCCCCCCAAAAAAAAAAAAGAAATGGGAAGGGGGCAATTAACCCTGACATCTTGGCTTGAAGTTCAGCAATCTAGTGTTCAGCCTTTGAATAGTATTTGGAAAAACGATCAATAGGTACATTTTTAAGGAACAAAGAGAATGGCTAAATCAGTAGGAGAGTGTTAGGCCCTCCTTTTGGGTGAGTGGAGCTATAAACTGTAGAAATGAAATTCGCATTCCTTCTGTGATTTCAACTTGACGTTATAAAAACGTTTTTCAAACTTTAAAATTTTTTAGAATATTCAAAACGTTCTGTGGACGTACTGCGGGCGTGCAGAAAATCTTTGAAAACCGTGTAGAACGTTCAAAAAACTTTTAAGAAGTCAACGTTTTTTGTTTATTGTTATTCGGTATCTAAAGGAGATGGCTAGTAACTAACTAATCAGAGGAAATCAGTGGGAATGCTGGGTGATGATTGATCCAATTCTTGTGGGATTTATTAATGAGTACATGAAGGGTTTGTTTGCAAAAACCGATAAGTCTATTTTTGAGGATTTTGAAGTACGGTCTCTGTCATAAAGTACATAATAATACCTTTTAAATGATATATTGGTCACTACTTATAAAGGTACATTTTTGAAGTTATGGTCAAAAGAAGCAAAAATTTTCTTACTATTCTTTTTATTTTTCTTGACCTTTAATCGCAAATATCTCCATTTGGCAAATATGGACTTATCGGTTTTTGCGAACAAACTCTTCACATAATAATATATCTACTGTGTGAAAATTATTTGCGTCACAACGGTCTCATATTCAAGAAATGTGCACTTTAATGTCCCGTCACTGTAAAGGCACGCTAACTTGAAAACGTTGAACTGCACACTTACTTGAATATGAGACCATTGTGAAGCAAATTATTTTCACACAATAGATATACAATGTACTCTTAAATGAATCCAACAAGGATTGGAACAATGATCCCCCAGCATTCCCACTGATTCCCACTGATCAGTTACTACCCATCACCTTTAAACTTTATGTTAGAATAATATTAAATTTGAAAGGGTCTGGAAGCAGAACTAATTGTATTGAAATACTGATACTTAAGAAACATGTTGAGTCCGGTGGCAGATCAAACATATTGGACTTAGAAATTATAAGTCCAATTAGTCTTTTCTCCAGGCGTCTTTGAAAATTTTCCTATGTACTATGATTATGCTAGAGGGTAAAGGGTTAGAGTAAGGGTTAGGGTTAGGGTTAGGGTTAGGGTTTAGGGTTTAGGGTTAGGGTTAGGGTTAGGGTTAGGGTTAGGGTTTGGGTTAGGGTTAGGGTTAGGGCTAGGGTTAGGGTTACGGGTATTCCGCAGTATACTAAGTATATAGTTAAGAGTTGAAATTAATATGGTAGATAGGTATCATCGAGACTATATAACTTACTCCAAAAAATTTCAGATCTTAATTCCCAGTAGTTTTTGGTGCAACCGTTTTTAAATTTACCATTTGTTTTGTACATTAAAAAAATTCAAAAGCGTTTGGAAGAAAAACTAATTATAGTTAAGGATTAATACTTTGGTAAGATGTTAAGTCCGGTGGAAGGTCCAACTTATGGAAGTTGGAAAGTGTAAATGTAGTTAGTCTTTGCTCCAAGCGACATTGAATTTTTTGGTATATACTAAATGTACAATATTTGAAAGCGCCTTGAGGGAAGACTAAATTTAGTTAAGCACTCATACTTGAGAAAAAACTTGAGTTGATAACAAAGTCCAAAATATATAAGTTTCAAAGTCTAACTTGAAGTAGTCTTTGCTCCAGCCGTCTTTCAAGTTGCCATATGTTTGTACATAGAAATATTTGAAAAGCGTCTCGAAGGAGAACTAATTGTATTGAAGAATTCATACTTTGGGAAAATGTTAAGTCCGGTAGAAGGTCCAACATATGTGAGTTTCAAATTTTAATTGTAATTAGTCTTCGCTCCAGGCGACTATGATTTTTTGATATAGACTATATGTGACCGGCGACAACGGTTTCAGGCAAAAGTCGGGCATTTTGAAAATTAGTTTTTTCACTGAATCACATTGCCCATTTCCTAAGCTTTGCAGTGATATAAAACACTTGCATTCTTTGGCACCATAAGTGGGCATGGAAAGCGAAATAAAATGCACTTTTTAAGTTGTTAGCCTGACAAAATTGCGAGAAAACGGGCTTTGAAGATTCACCTCTTTCTCAAAGACAATATCCGAGCGGCGATGCGAGGTGAGAATCACCCATCCGTACGATGGTGCCAATCGATGTTAAGCTCCACCTCTACTGCAACCACATCGCCTTCTGATTGGCTCACTGAGAGAGTCAAATTTCCCGGGCACCCTTCCTAGGAGCTCAGCATATGGAGCCGAAAAACAATGCGGTTCGCTCGGGTTTGTTTTACCATTACGTCTTTCAGGATGACGGATACGATAATTGCACGTATGGTGTACATGCATATGGGTGCACGCATTACGCAATGGCATCCACACGCCATGACAATGTGCATGTAATAGGAGCGGGTGGCGAATCCACACATTTGAGTATATGAATATAAGAACGACCCAAGTACAATTTTTGGCCAAATTCAGTTTGACATGGGAAATTGTAGCTTATGCATGGACTCATCTTGTGTATAAATGATAAATCGTAATTACCCCCGGAAGTGCCTGAAATGAATGAGTTAAATCTTTTATGAATGTAAGATTGAAGGACTTGGGTCATTCTTACATTCATATTATAGCGCCCTCTCTCGTCCTTCTCTCATCTCTATAGCAGAATATCATGTATATGAATCAAAGAATGACCCAAGTCCATATGAATCAAAGAACGACCCAAGTCCATCACACAAAATGGCCTCTCCACAATTAATGTTAATGGCCCAAAACCACTATTTCGGCACAATTGGACAATCACAAAACGGGAAAATTAAAGTTGTTAGAATAGGTTTCATTTTTTTACCAATCCACGAGACAAATATTCAAGTTTGTTGTTGAAAAATATGAACACATAGTTTTGCTTTATTTTAAAGGTGTGATAATTTCTTTCATGGGGCGTAAATTTCATCATGTAACATACGTTACCATGTCATTCTATTTCAAATGCATTAAGATTGGTGACTACATTCTATGATTGAGATAATTATGCGTCAGATGTGAAGTATACCATCGGCTGCCATGTTTGTAAATGCTGCCTGCAGATGGGAAGGATGGCAAATGACATGTATGCTATACTGAACACAGCATGTCCTATTGTGTAAAACCATAGACAGGTAATGTTAATTTGTTTTCTCGATAATTTGACGTCAGATTTTCTTAAGAAAATATTTTCAACACTTATCAGTCCCAAATTGCCAGCTTATTCTTGAGTATCATCGATGAAATATGTGAAACTATGTGCGCAAAAATATAGTCGTTAGATTCCACGTAACGTATGTTTCACGTTAATGTAACGTAAGTTACAAAGACAATACTACTACATGTGCAGCAAATTTTGGAACATTTTCTTTTTGGTTTTTGTATATATTCTTACACTAATTTCTCTTCAACTCTAAGTGAACGAATATTATAACACTATGTCGCAATATAATGGCGATACAATTCTCAAAAATAACAATTAAAATAGTTGTAAAACTGCAAGACTTTATAACATGTCCTCGTATAAACTCTTCAGTAGAACAGTAATCCGTAACTGTTGATATTTTGAAGACAATTGGCTTCCTACTTATGAATTTATGGCACCGGCTGAAATGATAAGAGTTGGGAACATGCTGTTTCGTGCCTTAACGGATGAAAATATTGCCATGATGTACGTGTAATATAAAACGAGTGGTGGGTAACGTAGGTTTCACTTTAATTTTATCATAATGAAAGTGTTCGTATTCTTGATGTCTTGTGACTTGTTATCTTCATATTGATGTCTTGTAACTTGTTATCTTCATGCTGTTGAAAGATATGTTTCGAATCCATAACTTTGCAGACTCATCAGCTGTCGCAACAGTTACTCTATGCAGGAACAGTTTGAAAATAGCAGTTGCAATAAAATAGTATTCACAAAATTTTTAACACTTGTATGAAACAAGAAACGGCAGAAACGAGATGATTACTCTGTTAAAGTGCTTCATAATGAACAATAACCCCGTATTGCTTGCATCTAAAATGTCTGAACTCGGTAAACAAGAGATAGGGAAAGAAGGAACCGAGAAATGTTCTTTGTTAACTAAATAAATGACCACTTTACTAAGGTGACTATGGCAAAATGAGGTCCATGAAATAACGTCAAATTACACAGTTTCATTAGCACAATACTGGGTAAGATGAATGAAATTGTCATTAGTAAAATGATGTACTCGATTTTCCTTGTTATGTATGCATAAAACAGTATAATCCACTAGGATAACAAGAATAACAAGTCTTGCATTAATAATTCTTGCCGTATCTTGAAATTGTCTCCAGGAAAAACGTTTTGAATCTTTAAAAAGAAAAGTGAAAGGACAAGTTGCTATACATGCACAACAAAGGTACTGATAATGATTACAGGCATGCAGGCCCGTAAGTAGGATTTTTATGGGGTGGGGGATGGGGTCAGGAGTTAAAAAAAGTCGACCACTTCCAGTTTTAATCTCCTGACGGGCAGAAAAATAAAAAGCTCCCGTGCCATTTTTTTTTTTTTTTTTGGTTTCATTTCTTTTGCCGGGTTTCATCGACTGACAAGCAAGGAAAAAAAAAAAAAGAAAGAAAAGAAGATTGAAGAAATGTAAAAAAAAAAGGCTTCAGCGCAGTTCGATGCTGCCAGTACAAGCCCAATTTCATGTTTGTTTGTTTTTTGTTTCAAAAGGTGGAGGGTGAGTCCGCGATTCATTTTTTCTTTTTATTTCCTTTTGTTTATATTTTGACTGCTGGCAAAGGGGCTGGGGAGCCTGAACCCCCTCCCGTATAGTTACCCTGATGTGGTAGGGTAAAAAAAGAAAAGAAAAAAAAGATGTGTAACTTTGCTTCTTTTCTTTGTTAACTATGAGACGGGCATAATTTTTTTTTTCTTGAATCTTTGCTTAGAGATATGCTTTTTCGCCATTCTGATTACAGCTAACACGTTCCCTATATTGGGTTTTAATCCTAGCACTGCTCTTCCCCATTGCAACTGTATTAACTTCAACGAGAAGGAAGAACAAAAAATGTTAATGTCTTAAAAATATAGCTTACTGAAACATATATTACTATAATTACTTATCATTATCATTATTATTATCATGTAGGCCTGATCTATGATGGTAACAGTAATAGTTGAAATTACATTTCTCTAATGCACTGTATTTTTGTTGCCTTTTCTTCACTCAAAATGTGTTTTTCTTCACTTTGAGATCATCAACGACATTACGACAGAAATTTGAGTTTATTTTCTCCGTTAAAAATAGTCAATGAGTAAGTCACCATATTGGTTTATGATAACCAAAGATAAATATAATTGAAAAGACGTATTTCCCTACAGAATTCCTTCAACAATAGTTCTAGAACAATTAAATGTTATTTTTATCCACGCACATTCTCTAAAATATCCTTTTTCAATGACATGAATTGATGAAACTTACGTTACCAAAACTAGAAACTTACGTTACTACATTAATGCAGGGACCTGGTCCACTAGTTTTGAAGTAGAGATCTGTGTAATCTCTAATTTTATTAGCTATTCATTGAATTTTCTTAAAACAATGTTAAATTCATTGCTTATACCTGAAATATGACATTATTAAAGCCAAGTTGAACATCAACGCCCACCAAACGATTTTTTTAAAAGATACTATGATTATGTCCCCTTTTACTGCATCCTCCAAACAAACAAGAACATACAACTGTAAATGAATTTGATATGTTTTGACGCAGAAATTCATCAACATCATAACTGCAACAATTAAATTGTCTCAGATTAAATCGGCTTTTCCGTAGATTGTCTGTTATTAACATGACAACATCTTGAAACTTACGTTACCAAAATTTGAAACATACGTTACTTAATAAATTGAGTGGTTTATTTCAACAGAATAAGCCTGTACAGCAAAGTAATTACTGGATTTTTACGGTGGAATATACTGACTTAATAAACACACAATAAACAGAAGTAAAGCATGATTCTTTGAAAAACAACAACACATTTCCAACAATCAAATACTTACTCAGTTTTTCAACACATCATGTAAAGGTATTTTGCGCGCTGCCAATGCTCAAGATGCCAGTAAAAGAGGTTGCTGAGCTATCCCATGGCCTCAAATCGACGGCACAGATTCGAGAAATATACATTTAGGTGGTAATTAATGGTGTAATTAAGCTTTCTGTCATTTGGTGGTAACGTAAGTTACATCACGTATGTTACACTTGTGGATTAAATCGTATAAGTTAGCAACATAATAATGAATCTTTTGCCACCCATGGGTATGAGGACAATCTACTCCATAAGTCTCAACTCTAGAACAATCATTCAGAGCCATGCACCTTCATACTTTTTACAAAGATGGTAACGTATGTTACTTCTCTTAAATCTACCTTTTTAAAATCTATATTTGCGAGATTAGCAGTCGCATGTCTTTTGAAGCTGAGTGATGAAATATTTTTTAACATAAACTTAGACCCCTTTTGGTCAGAAAAACA